>QANX01003266.1:299007-326631 GCA_003254975.1 Ochetophila trinervis
AACCTCAAAAAAAAATCCCTATAAAAAAAAAAAAAAAAAAAGCTGTCCTTTACAAATATAACACGTGGGTATATTCAACGTAATCAATCAAGTTGACCACTAAAAAAAAAAACAAAAAAAACCCACCTGCTGGAATAATTAACTTCGTAGCAAACAAAAAGCCATGAAAATGGCTGTTTGGTCTTTGAGTAATGGGATTTACAGGTCTATCTCTTTCTTCCAAAACATAAAAACGTAAGTCGTAATAAAAGAAACACCGATGAAGATTAACAGTCGCTGGATTTTATTCCTAGTCATCACCAGCTTTAGAACATTGAAATATCCCAAAGCATATATAGCTAGAAGTGTGTGATCGAACTTGCTTTTTCGCATGCGTCAAATGAAATTAAGCAAAGCTTGTCTTAGATTTCTCACTATATCCGTCACTTTCATGCAAAATTCGACATCCATCTGCAAGAAATGAAAACTTTTGTCATGTTTCTAAATTTAGCCAAGATGATTACAATAATTTTCTCATGGAAAAATGATATAACTTGAACTCACGAGCAAGTTTTTAAAGTGTGAGTGTAAAAAGAATACCATCAAATCAACCTTTTTACTTTTTACAGAAATTAACTAGATCTTTTAAAGCATAAGGGGTGATCATTAAATTTTATAACAAAATGAGATTATTATGTGACGAACCTAAGTGGGCTTTACCGTACTTGATAAAAAAAAGAAAAAGAAAAAAACACCTTAAACTAGCTAGCTACTAGACTAACTAAGATACAAGTAATTTCCTTACTATAGGAAATGGATTTTTGCAGGCAATTATATATAAATTAGGAATGCCAAATTCTCTTTTTACAAAACAAGGTTATAATTAATGAAGAGGACTTGAAATATTACCTGAGCCACTATGGTTATATCGAGAGTAGAACCGCCAAAGGGTAACACACTGCTATTGACAATTGTAAGATGAAGCTTCTCCACTTCACTCAGTATGTTTGCCAAACACCCTCTTTGTCTCTCGCAGTGAATCCGTATCATAACATCCTTATCGGAAACTCTAGCTTCGATCTCAGGGAGTGGTTGATCGGAGCAGCAATCGGAGTTCTCATCCGTCGAAGATAATTCATCGTCAGCAGAAACCTGACATCTCTTCACAAAAACTGCCGATTCTACAGTCTTCTTCGCGGCCTGCTCTTCCAGCGTTTTCACGCGTTCTTGAAGTTGTTTTACATGTTTGATTGCATCTCCAAGGACAGAAGCCTTGTCCATCTGTTATACATATATACATCAAATAACATCAATTATATAATCTATCGAACAAACTTTTCTTCAAATATAAACCCCTTTTGTATGATTATTTCATTATTCTTATCATTTTCAATGCATTATAAGATCCATACTAGACTAGTATATAACTTAATTTCAAGTTTATTTCTAGTAACTTCGAATTTAACAGACAGTATTACTGAGTTATACTTTAATCATAATTGTGGACTCAACAGTTTATTTAATTATGAAAACAGCAATACTGAATTATAGCCTAATATACTTGCCTTATGTGCTAAAAATTGATTATAATTTTTTTAATAGAAAAAAGAATTAAAGTGGGGGGAGTGAGTACCTTCTTTAGACCAGGAACAAGAGCTGAAAGAGCAATGAAACGCTGACTGAGCTTCTCTCTGCGCTTCCTTTCGGCTAAAACGTGATCATGAGCATGTATAGCGGATCGACGACTTGCAGCAGCCACAGCAGTGGTACTACTTTTGAGTCCCTGCTCGAATTTTGGAGATTGAGAGGTGGAAGATGGGAAAACATTCACATCTCCATTGGATCCCACTTCGTTCTTCGGCTTCGCGTCGAAGGAAATCAAGTGGGAGGAAGAAGAAGACGAAGCCTTGGCGCTTATTTGGTCGGTGGTGCAAGAGTTCCAGCTGTTGGAGCTCTTGAGCTGTTTGGATGGTCTTTCAATGGCGGTCATCTCATACTGATGGCGATGATGATGATGAGGAGTTTCCGTTGGTACTACTGTGGTGCTCACAAGCTGGTGATGATGATCATGAGGAGCACATTTGGGAGTACCGAAATTAGGGTAAGATGAGTAGCTTTCTGATGAAGAAAATGACTGGAAATTTAGACCATCGAGTGAGTAATCCAGAGCGTTGTATGCATGGATATTGAAATTTGGATCCTCCATTTCCTACAAAATCATAAATATATATAGGATCAGAAATTTGTTATTTATATAAATATATATATATATATATATATATTTGGGTATTATAAAGACTTAGTTGCAAATTAAGTGAAAGCGTACCAGTTCAGATAACCATTTGGCTGAAGCGATTTCCATTTGACTTTTCTTTATGATCGATTGGATTAAGCTTCTGAGAAAAATAATAATTCAATACAGATGAAGAACTGTGTAGGCGCAGGTGTTTTTATCTGGAAAGATCAAATTAAAAACAAAGGGCAAACAAAATCTTAGACATAGAGAGATCCAAAAACTAATCGAACTAAGGATTTGTTTGGAAAGAAAACCAAAAACAAAAAAAAATTACTTAAATTTATAGAAGGAAAATGTTGAAAATTTAGAAAAATATTTAGAGTGCCATAAAGTACATCTTCTTCTTCTGTGTTCTGGATAACAGAATAAGGCACTGATTCATGACTGAAAATGAAATTTTTTTGATTTTTATGAATTGAAAAAAATCCATGGAGTTTTGGGAAGAGAGTAGTGGGAAAAGCTTAGCTTACCTTCAAAGAAGACCCAGAGTAGTTTCTTCGTCCAATTCGCCAGAAGGAAGAATTTTTGCCTTGGTTTTATAGGCGTCTATAAACGCGCTCCAACAATTTTGCGTTTTCCAAAAGGACGGAAGCTAAGCCGTACGCGCTATGCTGTGCAAAAGTTCTATTCGCACGTGTGAAAACGCTGTGAGGTTTTATAATTCCTCTTCTATCATCATTTTAGTACTGTTTATTTGAAGGCTCTCTTTCTCCATCGGTCAAATTGTGACTTCTATCTGGTCTGACCAATAAAATATTGCCATCTCATTATACGTGAGAATGATCAAGTCAAAATATGACCAGTTGTGGTGCATTTATTTCCATGCTGCACTTTTTTCTTTATTTTTTCCAGATTTCTCTCCGCACTACACTTGGCTTTATGTTTTTGGTTAATATTAATTTATCACCCAACTTCATTCAAACTTTCTCTTAAAAGCTGGTTCTTTGGTCTAAAGGAATTTGTATACATTAGTTCCCTGAAAAAGTCATGAAACTTTGCTGTGTATTCGAATTAATTCCATATAGAAAAGTCAACAAAAAATTAAATTTGTGGATCAACTTTTATTTTCCTGGCACTGGCAGTGGAATGTTATCTTAAATGATCCTTGAGTACTTACATATATCAATTAAGCTCATGTCAAACATCACGAAGAGATGGTTCTCATCTTTATATATAATTAACTTATTTGATTTCAGATCAAATATTTATATACATTTGCTGTTTTTAAATGTTTCTAATTTAGTTCTGAGATTTCCAAGTGTGCCAATTCTCTTTAGTATTTTTCTTTTGGATCAAACAAATCGTAATATTGTGGGTTCAAGCAGAGCATATATATAAATTGGCGTGTTTCTAATATAGGATACAGAGATTTGAGGGCGGTGGTGTCAACCATAGATGAAAAAATCGAAATTTTCGGTGAAATTTCGCCGTAATTTTATTTTTTTGGAGAGAAAGATATTAATTTCATAAAAAAAAGGGTCAAAATTTCCATAATTTCCGTCGAAATTTTCGATATTTCTCCGATATTTCCGCGATATTTTCGTCGAAATTTCCATGGTAATTTCTTCACAAACTGGTCAAAATTTCCATAATTTCCGTGGAAATTTCCGATATTTCTCCGATATTTCCACGAAATTTCCATCGAAATTTCCAAGGTAATTGCTTCACAAACTAGTCAAAATTTCCGAAATATCCGTGGAAATTTCCAAAATTTCCATGGAAATTTAGATTGTTTAAATTTTAAAATATGATATATTTTTATAAATATTTTAGTATTTTTTAAATTATAATTATTTATTGATGATATATTTTAAGTTAAGAATTCAACTAATGTAGAATATGTAATGATTATAATTTTGAATAAAAAAAATAGTATCCTACCATACCAAACAAATAACTGGCCATAGTTTTTCAAAATTAAAAATTCAACTAATGTAGAATATGTAATGATTACAATTTTGAATAAAAAAAATAGCATCCTACCATACCAAACAAATAACCGGTCATAGTTTTTCAAAATTAAGAATTCAACTAATTTAGAATATGTAATGATTACAAATTTGACTAAAAAAAATAGCATCTTACCATACAAAACAAATAACCATATCATGACTAGCAGCAAAGACACTCACATGAAATATTAGATCCATATGGTTGGCATGTTAACAATTACATGCAAAATTATCAAGGAGATGTGCCTTTTGATCAATATTTCTCTCAATACAGAACTAGAAATGAGGATGAGGAAGAGAGTGAAAATTTTCAACCACTAATAAATTCTATGTGATATTGACTTATATTTAAGTAATCATGTACTTGTATTATTATTCTGATTAATGAATAATTCATTACTTAATTAATAATATTTTTGTTCCTATCAGCGAGTACTATAAATCTCTTAATTATGATAAATATGATTTCCACTCAATATTTTTTCATTTTTTATAGTGAAATTGACAAAATATCTAATAAATAAGCATATCCTGAAGTTTCATAAAAAATTTCCATATTTTTCTATAAATTTCCGTCATTTTTTTCGTTTTTTTATCGATATCGATATTTTATCGATATTTCCGTATTTTGAACCTTCGATATTTCCGTCGATACCGATATTTTCATCATTGGTGTCAACGTACGTTCAAGAAAATAATTAAAATTATTAACTACAAGTAAAGATTTTATTATTTCTAATATTGTGGGGGAGAGACCACAAATTTGTTAAAAATTTGGACAATTAAGGAAGGACACTAACAAAAACGAACATAAAAAAATAAAAAATAAAACCATCCTAAAGTGATAAACAGGACCACTATAGAAAGCTTTATTTCATTTTATTTTTTTATATTGATATAATAAATTAATTAGTAAATAATTTTATTAGATACTTTTTTTTTTTTTTTTGCATATTTTTGATCAATAGTATTATAATACTTATAATCATTAGTGTTTACTATAATTCTATTGATTAATAAATATATATTCAATTTTTTTTTTAATTTTTACAATTAGATTGGTAATTAATTAATTAAATAATCTAATTTAAAGTTTGAATAAAAAATTCCATTTTTTTTTTCTATAAGTTTGTAATTTTTTACAAAATTTTATTGATATTCAACAATTTATGATATTTTCATAGATATTTTTGTATTTTGAATAATATTTCCATATGATATTGCTTCTTACCCTTAATCAAACATCAAAGAATTTGGGCCAGCGTGGACCTAAAATGCTGAGACATCTATATTGAGAATAATGACAGGAAAACAAATCAGCAAATAAACAAGCAAGAATCGGGCAGCAACAAATCAACAAATAAACAAGTAAGAATCGGGAAGCAACAAATCAACAAATGCATTGGTCAAACAAATCAATCCATTATCAACATAGAAAGATAGTGATTAGTGTCATTTCTGTTTTATTGCTTTCCTTATGTACTTGTTACCTTTTGTACACATCTTACACTTGTATAAATCAACTTGTAAATGAAATACATAAGTATTGCAATTACAACAAAAATAACAAAACTCTTTATGGTATCAGAGCTTTTAAACCCGTAAGCTATGTCTGCCTCAATTAAAAAGGAACCAGCCCTTACAATTCAATCTTTTCACCAATGCACCAGCTTGGTGTTTATCAAACTCACCCCTACAAACTTCCTGCTGTGGCGTTCTCAGATTCTTCCTCTAGTTCGAAGCCTTGGAGTGTTCCACCACATTGTGGATGTTCCAAATAGTCAAACTGAAAGTGTAAAGGAAGATGCTGAGGAGTTTGATCCAAAAACCAGAAGTGAAGATGCTACATATGATGATATTTGGATTACAAATGATTATCTCCTAACAACTTGGCTCTGTGGAAATATGACTGAGGATATGCTAAACCTAGTCATCGGAGCTGAAACAACGAAGCAATTATGGGCATCGCTAGAAGAGCAATTGTTGCTGTCCACAAAGGAAAGAGAAGCACAACTGAAAAACATGTTGATGCTGTTGAAGAAAGGTCCACTGTCCCTTGATGAATACTTGCAGAAATTCAACAATATATGTGACAACTTGGCTGCCATAGGACAGCCGGTTTCAGACATTGATAAAGTCTTCCAAGTGGCCCAAGGATTGGGCATCAAATATCAGGATTTTCGCCTTGCCATGCTCACTAAGCCACCATATCCCACCTTCATTCAGTTCACCTTGACTCTGCAAGGACATGAACAAACCTTGGTAGCACAAAGAGAAGAAGAGAAATCATACATGGAGCACAACCAAGCATTCTTTGGACAGAGAAGCTGCGGCAGAAATCAACGTGGAAGAGGTTTCAACTCACGTGGCAGAGGGTTTGCACCAACCGCTGGTCGTGGATCAAGCACACACAATCATTATTCTCAACGTCCAAATCACAAACCAAATATGGAGAAAAATGCCGACCAATCTAATCAACTTGGAAATCACGAGCGCCAAATAGTCCAATGTTAAATCTGTGAGAGGTTTTATCACACGGCTAAAAATTGTTGGAATCAATTTGATTACTTTTATTAGTCAAATGATACTCCTCAAGCCCTTGCTGCTCTCTCCTTGAATTAGATTAATGATGATTCCTTTTATGCGGACTCTGGTGCAACATCTCATATGGTGAATGATCCAAATAAGCTCATTAATGTTAAGTCATATAAAAGAAATGATGTTATCTATGTGGGAAATGGAGAAGGCTTATCCATCTCACACGTTGGAGATGTTTGTGTTCCAACAAATTATGGGGAGGTAAAATTAAAGGATGTTTTAATTGTTCCTGAACTCACCAAAAATTTATTATCAATTGGAAAGCTTACTTCTGATAATTGCTATACTTTTGAATTCAATTCATGTGGTTTCTTGATAAAGGATAAAAAACAAAGGACAGTGGCGAGAGGCTATAGGCGTGGCCGGCTTTATGGCTTAGATGAAAATTTTCATGAAGTCTTGTCTGCAATAAAGGGAGGTGCTGCTACTTCAACTATCTGGCATCAAAGGTTGGGCCATCCCAACTCCAAATTTCTACATATTTTGAAGGAAAGGAAGGCCATTGAGGTTACAAAATGGAATTCCACAACTTCTATATGTACTAGCTATCAGTTAGGAAAAAGCTGTAAACTCCCATTTGGAATATCAAATAAAATATCTAAAGTTCCTATTGAAAAGATTCTCTGTGACCTTTGGGGACCAGCACCTATTGCTTCATCACAAAGGTTTCTGTTTTATTCCATATTTGTTGATGATTTTTCACACTTTACTTGGCTTTATCCACTCAAAAAGAAATCTGATTTCCTTGACTGCTTACCAAAATTTCAAGCAGTAGCAGAAAATCAGTTTGAACGAAAAATTAAAATCTTTCAATGCGATGGTGGTGGTGAGTTTAATTCCACAAAGTTCCTCATATATCTCCAAAGGTGCAGCATCAAACAACAAGTATCATGTCCTGGGACCTCTGAACAGAATGGTGTCGCTGAGCGAAAGCATCGACATATTGTCGAAACTGGTCTCACCTTGCTTTTCCAAGCAAATCTTGCTCTTACACTTTGGGTATATGCTTTTCTAACTGCAATATATTTGATCAACAAGTTGCCATCTTCTAAACTAAATAATGTCATTCCTTACTTCAAACTCTATCAAAGACAACATGAATACAACATCTTGCAGGTGTTTGGTTGCCGATGTTTCCCATCTCTTCGTCATCAAAATCATCACAAATTCTAGCAAAAAACATATCCCTGCATCTTTATTGGATATAGCTCTCTCCACATAGGTTACCGCTGCCTCCACCCTGCAACAAACCGAGTATATATATCTCGGCGTGTAGTGTTTGATGAAGGACACTTTCCATGTGCTTCCCTAGTTGTCTCTAATGATGCTATTCAATCACTTGAACTCACTGAGTTTCCAAATTATGATGAGTGGCAACATAAAGGAAATTGCTTAAGCAATAGTTCCTCACTCTCGGAAAGCAACAAATCAAATGAGTATAACACCACAATAGCTGCACTGGTGCATTTTGACTTTGTTCAAGAGTCACCTATGGAAAAAGAACCTTCAAATCCCACGGGACCTAACTCCACACTTGCGGCCTCCATGCAACATGAGTCCACTTCACAAACTAATACAAACTCTCAAATAGGTATTGGAGAACACGTGCAACATGGAATCTTGCCAACACCTAATTTTGAGTCAAATGCCGATCAAGTAAACACTGAGAATGATGAGCCCATCTCTCCCACACAGCCTGTGACATTCAAAATGGTACTCCCGTCCCACAAGAATCACAAACTGATATTTCCCACCAATTATTTGTCAATTTACCTATTATCAGTGAGCAGATTGCACCCTCTCCTTATGAATCTATTGAGCCTGTGCACAATCCCAAAGTGACTACCCAACCCACCCATCCTATGGTCACACACAGCAAGCTTAATACATATCCTCACCTTGCCTCTCAAATGATCCTCTTGACCATTGATCAACTCGCACCAGTTGAGCCTAAAACCTGGCGCACTGCATTTAAAGATGGTTGTTGGGTTGCTGCCATGATAGAGGAACTTCAAGCCTTGGCACAAAATCAGACATGGACATTGGTTCCACGTCCCCCTCATGAAAATATCATTGGCTCAAAGTGGGATTATCGCTTAAAATATAAGGATGATGGCTCTCTTGACATATTCAAGGCTCGTTTAGTAGCAAAAGGATACACTCAAAAACCTGGACTTGATTATGATGAGACATTCAGTCTCGTTGTGAAGCCTACCACCATTCGGATTATTATTTCTCTGGCACTTTCTCAAAGCTGGACTCTTAAACAGCTTGATGTAAAAAATGTTTTTCTTCATGGTCATCTCAAAGAAACTGCATATATGGAGTAGCCACCGGGATTTATTGATTCTAAGTATCCTGATCATGTGTGTTATTCGCATAAGTCGCTCTATGGACTCAAGCAAGCTCCTCGTGCTTGGTTTGATCGACTCTCTCAATTCCTCATTAACTTGGGATTTTTTTGTAGCAAGGCAGATCCATCCCTCTTTGTATATTGTCACAAATCAACAATTCTATTACTATTAATTTATGTTGATGATATCATTGCTGTAGGAAATGTTAAAGCAACAATTCAGACTCTCATTAACCGGCTTGGACATGAGTTTTCAATCAAAGATCTTGGTATGCTGCATTATTTTCTTGGTATTTCTATAAAATATTTTACTGGTGGAGCCTTCTTGTCACAATCCCAATATGTCAAAGATCTTTTACAACGAACCGGAATGTCTACATGCTCCTTAATTGCTACACCGATGACAATCAAGGAAAAATTCAACCTGTCCAGCAATGACCCCATTGATGTTTCCATGTTCTGTAGTCTTGTGGGGGCATTATAGTATCTCACATTTACTCGTTCTGACATTTCCCACGCAGTCAATCAAGTTTGCCAAAACTTCAACAACCCTACCATGATTCACCTACGGGCTGTCAAATGTATCTTATGTTATCTTCAAGGAACACATGCCTATGGTTTTCGGTTTCTTAGCAAAAGTTGCCCAAATTTGTATGGATTTTGTGATGCAGATTGGGCAGGTTGTCCAACAACTAGATGCAGCACTACTAGATTTTGTCTTTTCCTTGGTGCTAATTGCATCTCTTCGAGCTCAAACAAACAGCCTACAGTCTCACATTCTAGTACCGAGGCTTACCATTCTATGGCATCCACCACTGCTGAGATAACTTGGATCACATATTTGCTTCGTGATATTGGGATCTCACTACTTCAGTCTCCCAAACTTTTTTGTGACAATGTCAGTGCTTTATATATGACTGTTAATTCATTATTTCATGCTTGCATGAAACATCTAGAGATTGATTATCATTTTGTTCGGGAAAAAGTAGCTCTAGGATTGCTTGTTACATGCTACATTCCTACATCCACTCAACCTGCAGATATCTTCACTAAGGCATTGCCTCGTACTAGTTTTACCACTTTCCGGTTCAAGCTAGGAGTCCACTGTGTTCCCCCCTCTAGCTTGAGGGGGCATATTGAGAATAATGACATCAAAACAAATTAGCAAATAAACAAGCAAGAATCGGGCAGCAACAAATCAGCAAATAAACAAGAATCGGGCAGCAACAAATCAGCAAATGCATTGGTCAAACAAATCAATCCATTATCAACATAGAAAGATAGTGATTAGTGTCATTTCTGTTTTATTGCTTTCCTTATGTACTTGTTACTTTTTGTACATATCTTACACTTGTATAAATCAACTTGTAAATGAAATACAGAAGTATTGCAATTACAACAAAAATAACAAAACTCTTTAATGTACGTTCTGTCAAGTTAAACTTTCAAACGAGGTTGGAACTGATCAAAACATAAGACATAAGAAAAGAATGTCTCGGTGGTCAGCTTTTGATCATGACCTCCAACTCCAACCAAATGGGAAAGAGTTTCCATAATATCCAATAATATTATACAAAATATAGATAGAAACAAAATAATAATAATAAAATATAAAGCATATTGAAGTTAATCAAATTAGGCTAGAGAGAGTTCATAAGACGAAGAAAAACTAGGCTCATGGGAATGGAGTATATAGAGAAGTTGAGCACAAGGAAGAGGAAGAGGAATTAGAGTAGTAGTTTGAAGGTTTGCTTTAGGTGAAAGAGAATGGTGGGGTGGTCAAACATGTGGTTCTACATTCACACGGATCTCACATCCTCATTCATTTCCTCTATCACAACTTATATATCTAAGCTTTACTTAAGATTTCGATGATCGTGTGACACATGATAATTTTAAGCAAGGGTCATGATTCATCCTTAATATTGTTGACATTTTTTTAATTTATAATATCAAGTTTTAATTGAGATTCCAAAATCACACGCACTTTTCTTGTCTTCGTCCCTAGCTTTTCTTCCATGTTTTTTTTCTATGCTTCGCGACTTTTTTCTTAACTTAAATAATATTTAAGGGAAAAAAAAAAATTATATATATATATATATATATATATATATATATCTCACATAGGTAGGCAAATTGCAACAGTAAACTGACAAGGTTAAAAACATATTCTAATGTGCAAAGTGTAGTTAGTTTTACTTATTATTTCTTTTAATCTTGTAATGATATATTCCAAGGTATCTACTTGATGAAATGGACAAATATGCTACTCACCATAAAAATATTTCTGCTTACACTTATTTAGTGCTATATATATATATATATGTATGTGTGCCTGAACAGATTACTTTAAGGCTTATATCTTGGCAAATTAATTACCAGAACTCTTATTTTAGAAATTATTCATTGCTGCACAATTGTATATTTGTTGAATCACCACTGATCTTAAAACTTAAACCAATAGGAAGTGGATCATCATATGTTTATGTAGAATGATTGAATTTTGAACTTTTAACTGCTAAATTTTTTGGCTCTGATACAATGTCGAATCACCATTAATCTTAAAAGTTTAAGCTAATATGAAGTGAGTCATCTTATATTTTATATTTTTTCTCTAACAGGACTGCATCGTGATCATAATTCAGAGCATCGATCACTTGTGAAACTCATCTTCATCTTCATGAAGATAAAATGCTATGTGCAATGTTCCTCACCCCTTGTAAGCATTAAAGCCTCACCAAAACAC
The DNA here is from genome assembly GCA_003254975.1 of Ochetophila trinervis. Taxonomy (NCBI): domain Eukaryota; kingdom Viridiplantae; phylum Streptophyta; class Magnoliopsida; order Rosales; family Rhamnaceae; genus Ochetophila; species Ochetophila trinervis. The sequence goes on from QANX01003266.1 coordinate 310,932, forward strand.
CTTTGGTTTCACCAGCTTATATTCTAAACACCCTTAATATTCTCAATATTGTGGGAATTATTTATGACAACACTATTTCAATTATTTACAAAATTAACATCTGAGAGGACAGCCATGAGATGAGATCATGAAATGGAACCGATCAACTTTAGAGAAAAATATTAAAAAAATAATAATTCACATTTTATTGGCTTATATTTTTGGGATTGAGGATGGTATTCAACATGGTATCCTATCAAAAAGTATTTAAAATTTAAAATTCAAAATTTAATAATTCTATTCAAAATTCAAAAATACATGTAAAGGCTTAAAATAAACTTAAAAAAATAGTTTTACATGTGAAAAGAGTGTTAAAAAAATTATAAAACAAATAGCAATAAACACCAACATGGTGAAAACTGAAAGGGATAAAAAAAGAGAAGATCCAGGTGAAAAGTATGTTGTTCGATCTCTCCTATTCTAATACCTCCATCTACCTCAAATACTAACTTAAATATCAGAGCGGTAGCTTTTTTTAAGGAGAAAATGATTACAAAATATACTAATATGTTATAAATTTTATGGACAAATGATGAAACCATTTCGTCTACCTTAATCAAACATTTCTAAAATCAATAGTAAACGTCACAAATTATTGAAGTGTAAGAAAGCAACTTGCGCTTCTCAGCTAAACAAAAACAAGAAGAAAAAAACAAAATAAAGCAACTTGTGCTAGCTTAATTAATGTAGGGTATTATAAATTAAATCTGGAATAATCCTAGTCAAGGATCGGTTTTAAATTAATGATTTTGTGCAGTGTTGTGCGGGAATGAAAGGAATACATAAGGAGACAAGAAAATGACAACTATATTTGGATTTATCCGATAAATCTGAAAGCTAATTAATAATTATGCAGTTGTTGAGTAAAATGCATATTATATAGTCCCCTTGTGTACTTTTTACGTTTAAAAAATCAAAAATATCTTAGTCTTAAAAGCGGCTTCCAGATCTGCATTTTTTTATGGAGTCCAACAAGAGTTGAGGAAAAAAGCAGACCTATCACGTGATACTCGTGAATGACTACATTAAATTCAGTTGCTACAGTATTAATACGTGTAGTATACGCGTAGTTAGTAGAGTTTTATACCAATTTCATAATAATATTTATGTTTTTTGAATAATTTTTAAATAAGAAATTTTTTATATATCTTTGAAGGAAATAGAAATAAAAGTTTCGTACATGGTTTTTCCTATTTAATATTATTAAATTTATACATAGTAATAATATAAAAAGCAAAGTTAATACCAAAAGGCGCTCACAAAATTCTTCTCTAGTTGAGTCGCTTTTTCGTAGTGACAATTTTAATTTTTTTAAATATTTTAATTTTTATTTTATACATGAATTAAGTAAATAATAAGTGTAATTTTTGGGGTGAAAAAGTAAACAATACATGTATAATAATAAAATTAAAATAATATTCATTAACTAAAAAAATTATAGCACCTATTGAGTGTGTCAAGGACTCAATGTTACTCATTTTTTTCTAACAAATTAAGTTTAGATATCGAATCCTTCACTCCAATATCGGAAAAAATAGAAGAAAATTTACATAAATACACTTGAAATTTACATTTACTTTTATTCTCTGGTGTTATTATTACATTAATTTCAACCAAAAAACTCATCATATTGGTACGAGTGATGTTATTGTACCTCATCAGTCAAGATCTTTCACATTGTGTGTATTGCTGGGGGAAAAGTAATATAAAAGAAACGATGATTATTTTCTTTTGGTTTTATTAAGTCATAACCTGAATTATTTAAATTTAAAAGTTTAAATTTATAAAGGATGAATTAAAATTGAATTATATATTTTAACAGTTTTTTTTTTTATTTTTTTTTATTTTTTTATTTTTTTATTTTTTTAATGTGAGCAGAACAGTGTGAGGATGAAACTTACAAAATAAAGTTCTAACACTTGGGTTAAACAATATGGAGATGAAACCTATGCAACGAAGCCCAACATGAGAAATAAAATATAATTTGAAAAGCTAAAACTACCATGATTTGAATTAAGAACCTGGAGCTTTAATACTTAATCTTAAAAGCTCGAACTTGTAAAGCGTAATTCAAAATTGAGTTCTATACTTTAATATCCTTCTTCTCGTGTGGGCAGAACAATGCAAAGATGAAACTTTCAAAACAAAGTCCAACATTTGGGTGAAACAATATGAAGATGACACCCATGGAACAAAGCTCAACAAGTGAAATTGAAAATAATTTGAAAACTAAAACTACTAGAATTTAAACTCAGGACTTGCAAATCTGATATACTATTAAACCACAATTCAAACTATTTAATCTCAAAATTTCGAATTTGTGAAGAGTCTAATTTAGTTATATCTTTTAACGAATTTAAATTTAAAAAAAATAATAATAATTCAGACTGGGTCACTACAACCTATCGTATTACCTTTGGTCAAATACAACATGCTAAGATGATCCATCATATCCATTCACATGTATGACTCATATTGCCACGTGTCAATGTTGTTTTGACACGTGTCACTGTTGTATAAATTCAACGAGCTCAATAGAGGCTTGTTTTATTAAGGAAAACTTTTTTAGGATGGATTGTAGGCCCTGTCACATTTAGGCTTTGTTTGACATAACTTTTGTCTTTGATTCTGTTTTTCCAAAAAGTATTTTTGAAAAAGCTAGTTTTCATTGGCTTTAATAAAAAAGTCTTCTGAATAAGTATTTTTAAAAAATTATCCAAATACTTTCAGAAACAATTTTTAAGCTCTAAAAAATGTTTTTGATTTTCTAGAAACTATGTCAAACAGAAACTGCCAATTTTATATGAAGGACCTATAAATCCCGTCACATTGTCAAAACGAAATCTTTCCTCTCTACTTTCTCTAAAACTAAACCAACCCCCCCACCTTTTTTTTTTTTTTTCTCTTCTCTACAAACCGAGCTCTCTCACTCTTTTTTTCTTTTTTTCTGTATATCTCTTCTCAGCAGCAACAAGGAGGATGGAAAATCAGAAATACAAAAAAAAAAAAACTGAAGCTTTATATGAGTAAGAGCAAGGAAGAGGTCTGCTGAAGACAGAAGTTTCAGGCAACGCGTCGGGGATGCAGGCGGAGGAAGGCTAGTGAAGTTGAGCAATATAGTATTAAGGCCAATGCTGAGGTGAACGGTTATGTCAGTAGATGGACACAACAGAGATAAAGTTGCCTAAAATATTAATATGGAGGCGGAAGAGTTTTTGGTGGTGTGTGACTAAACTGTAGATGGAGGATGGCCGAAGGTTTTGAACAATGGTGTAAATCGGTGGAAGATGAATAGAATGGTGCTCTAATTATGGTGTGACTGGAGTTGGATTGCCAGAAAATTTCATCGATGGTGGACTGTGGAGGTCGACAATGAAGAAAAAAAAAAAGTAATATGTATGCATATTATTGTAGAATATCATGTTTAAAGCAATATGTAGAATATCATATTATTGTACTTGTCAATGAATAAATTATTGTATATCCGGTGCCACGCGGCATTTGTTGTCAAACGAACATTCAATAAGACACCCGAACTCGTTGCATATAATGCTTAATACGATGTGTTAGACATGTTATATTAGATTTGATTTAATACGATGCTCAATACTACAACGAAAGTGGCTCGTTGCTTGATATTTCGTATACGATGTATTTTGTCGATCATCGTGTAAAGGGTATTATTTGTAGTCTTGACTTATAACTTCTGCAATAATGTGATACCATATAATTTAAAATTTCATTTATCATTAACTATGATATTGGACTCAAAACAGTTAAGTTGGTTTTGAAACAGCAAACGAATGAGTACCTATTCAGGATCAACCTAACAATGATGATATATATAGTAATTACTTTATAATTCTCCAATTTTGATTTTGGCAGTGGGGAGTTTGTATGGAAGAAAATAGTAGTTTTGCCATAAAAGTATTCTTAATTAAATGGGCATTCATCAAATTAAATTTCAAAATTTTACTATTAGTTATGGTAATTATTATTATTTTTACTATTCTTTAATTTTATTGCTTCTCATATATATGAAACAGAGATTATGAGCTAAAAGTCATCTTGGGGTTGGATTTATTACATTTTGGTATTCTTAACTTTTGCATTTTTGTAATTTATGCTTTTGGCTTTCAAAAATTATGATTTAGGTCCTTAATTTTGTTACAATTTGAGCTTTTTTTTCTTTTATTATTTTTGACTAAGAATGTTAAATGACCGTCTCACCTAGAGGTCAAGCGGCTAGCATTCAACTTCTACAAATTTCAAATTAAAAAGTACTAAATTGCAAAATTTTAACATTTTAGAGTACATTTTTTAAATTTGTTAGTTAAAAGTCAAACATGATTCATATTGCAAAAAAATTATAAATTCGCCTGAGCCTCAACTTTTGAAAGTTGAAAATCTAATAAAACTGCAAAAGTTAAAAGTACTGAAATACAATTATCCCATATACTTTTGTAAATATAAATTGAAAAGATTTCATCCACGTCTTAAATTGAAAAGTTAAAAAATACAATTATCCATATACAATTATCCTCTAGTTTAGAAATTCATCATTTAGTTTCCTTCGAGTTAACCAAGAAAATTTGCTTTTTGATTAAGTTCATTATGAATAATATACATTTTACTTTTATATGTCAAATTATAGTTAATTTTTTGCTAATAACAGATTATAAAAAACAGTCCACATTTTGAAAAATATAAATAATTGATATTGATTTATTATTTATACAAACACTTTAAATACAAAAGCTAGTAAATAGTATTTTTTAAATATATGGTTATATTGTTTCAAAAACAAATATATTGTTGTATAAAGTATATGGAAAAATAATAAATATAATATTTATTTTCGAAAAATTAATTTTTTTTACAGAATAAACAATTTTTTTAGAACATAAATTAAATATATGAAGATTTTATTTTATTTTTATTTTATTTTGTTGGCGCCAGCTCTCGTTTCGTGGAGGCCCTAAACAAGGGCCCTCTGCCTTGAAGCCTTTAAGCGGGCACTCTCGGTAGTCTAAACCCACCCATAATACTTTCCGGGTCGGGCTAAACAAAGTTTTTCAGTGTTTAGATTTTAGATGTTTAGACATCGATTTCTAAAATACGAGAAATCCCAACTTTCAATCTCACTGCCATCAATACTTCTACCTTTTTTTTTTATAAATATTTATGGATATTGAAAGTAAAAGATTCAAGTTCAAAATTGCTGTCTTAGCGACATTACCATTATATTATCTATGGGAGATTTTCTGTCTCTATTTTTTTCATTATTTCTGTTTAACTAATGATAAAATTTTACATTATTTGAAAAATAAATATTTTTCACTTAGTTTATTTATTGTTATTATTTTTAAATAATGTGACATTATATTAATGATATTAAAAGAAACGGAAAAAAAGAACAGAAAATCCGAATCTTTAGTTATACTGTCTCCACACAGATTTTTTGTTTTGTTTTTTTTTTTTTTTTTACCTTATATATATATTTATATACTCTAATACAAAGCAGATCAGTTCTTTTTAAAGTGAAAAAATAATAATGGGGTGGTTGAATTGGGTCCAGTACTACTTTGAATTAGCAAATAACGCTTTGACAAATAGAAGTTGTAGATGATGTAGTTTTCATAAAAAAAGCTACACAAAGAGCAAATCTCCGGGAGTACTAAACTCGCCATTCACATTGCTATGGCTCCAGGAGTACGCTTTTTTTTTTCCCCTACAGAAACCAAATATAACAATTTTTTTTTTTCCTAATTATATAAACATGGTTTTAGTGATTCTAATTATTATAGCTCGCCTCTTTTGACCAGCTTTCTTTTAGAGGTTTAACCAAATATTTGGACTTTTTACGCATTAATATATAGTGCTAAAATGATTTGTGGGCCTGAATTTTTTTTTATGAGAACTATACCTTCCAGTACGGAAAGTGAAAAATATTAAAAGGAAAAAAGAAAAGAAAATGAAAAGTATTAAAGTTTTTTGAAAATAAGAAGAATATTTATAGGCTTATCAAGGTGATAATATATATTTTGCTTTTGGATTTGAATAAATTTAGGTGAAATTCTTTCATTTTTAATTTAAAATATATTATAATCTCTAAAACAAAATATATAAACGAGAAGCATAAGAATTAAAATGATTCCACAGATCTATTAAAAGACAATGACCATTTTATTTTTCAATAATTCTCTATCTTCTATTTTAACATCTGTGCCAAAAAGAATAATTTGAAGAAAGAGAGCTCCATTATTCTACATGAGGGAAAGAGTGATTACAAAAGAAGATTCGGGAAAAGTCAAAAACTTTGTGGAAAAAACTTTCAAATTTAAATACATTTCGACTTATTAATATTTATGCTCTTTTAACTTTTGAATTGTGTATAATATTTTATTTTTTAAATTTTAAAATTGTCGGTCATGTATTTTATTAGTTTTAAATGTGCTATAATATTTTTTTTATCATCATTAATTATTAAATAATATTATTTTTCTTCCATGTATCTTTTACATGCAATGCTAACATGAATAATTTTATCTTTTTTGCTCCATATCTAACTCTTTCTCTCATTAAAATGTTTGAAAAAAAGAAAGAAAAAATCAAAAGGGGAAGAATAGAAAATTTTTGAGATTGAAAAATCATAAAAAAAATCTAAAAATCTTATTCTATAAAAACGATTTATGAGTTTAATCTCTGTTATTAAAAATTAAAAAAAAATATATGGTATTAAATATATAGTTATTTCTCTATATAAATTTTACTTTGGAATAATTTTTACAAGACAAAATTTATATTTTTTCTCTGTTTTTCAATCTATAAAATTCTTTGCTTTTTCCATTTAATTTTTTTTTCTATTTTTTTCAAATCTTTTAGAGAGAAAAAGAGTTAGATAGAGCGATATAAATATAAAAACTTCTACCATTGGCATTGCACGTGAAATGTATATAGGAGAAAAAACCAATATTATTTAACATTTAATAATGATAAAGAAATACTTGAGCAATGTTAAATTTAGAATTAATAAGAGATATGATTGCTAATTTTAAAATTTAAAAAGTAACATATCACACCGTCCAAAAATTAAATAAAATTTACTTATAGAATATGCGTGTAATATATATATATATATATATTTTTTTTTTTTCTGTTTTAAGAAATTTTTACTTAATTAAATTAAAATCGAAATTCAATATATATCAGCAATAAAAATTGAGCCCAAAAAATTACTCTTTTTTCTTTTTCTTTTTTTGGTAAGGCAAAAAGTTACTTCTTTATTAAGCGTATAAATAGCTGTGACACTTAGTTGTACGTGACATGCCAACTCTTGAGCAATTTTTTTTTGTGCAGAGGAATAAAAAATGTATTATAGCTTTGAATTTACATACAAAAGTTGTTTCTGAGTGATATTTTAGTGGAAGAAAATTGACTCATTATATCTGTGAATTCAGAAATTTTGATTTCAGTCTTGACAAATTTTGTTATTGCCTCGAAATTTCTCGTACTATAATGCCTTATGGCACAGACCCTTTTATCTTGATCTATCATACTAACCGAAGGCCTTTTTTTTATTCACTAAAAAAATTTGTTTGTTTTAATGTAAAAGCTATCTTGAAAAGAAGAGCGCTTTTTCATTTGATTAGTATATAATAATCAGTAGCACATGCATATTAGCCTTTTTTACTTCCGGGATGATATTTAGCAAAGTATCAATTGCAACAATCCATAATTTAATTTTGAGTAAATGATACGGAAAGTATTTGGATTTTGTTGCGAGTTACAAATAGGTATTTTTTTTTTGCAATTTCATATCCGAACTTGATTTTTGCTGTAGCGTTAATATCTGAGGGCGATTCTGTTTAAATTCATCTGTCAATCCACACGTGACGCATCATGTGGTGAATAGAAAAAGGGTATAGGTGGTCTTTTCACCCCCTTTGCTCGACGATGGAGTATTCGAGGCAGCCCAGGTCTTTTGCTAATTGGTCCATCTCGGTGCCCACATGAAGGTCGATGACATTGGAGGAGGCCTGTGTATTGATTATGTGAAATTAAAAATGAAAATGTACATTTTAATTTCTTTGTTGAGTTTTGTTGTTTTAAGTGTTAGCCGGATTTGTATGGATAGTTGATAAGTAAATGGTGTTTTGGTTTGCAGATAGAGGAAGAAAATAATTGGCCTGAGTTTTGTAATGGTGTTTTTGTTTTGGTTTGCTAATAACTAAGTTGTTAATGCATGATTTAACTCGAATTTTTGAGGGTTTTGTAAATATGGTTGTGGATATGACCTCATTTATATGTATGTAAATTTTAAAATTGTATCATTAACTTGTAATGGTAATGACCTGAATTTTGACTTTTACAAATCGTGTATGAGAGCATCAAAGAAGAAGAATGGGGTGAAAAGACCACTTATACATTTTTTCTATTCACCATGTCATGTGTCACGTGCGGGTTGACGAAGATATTGAAATAGAATTGTCTCCAAGTATTAACGCTTCAGCAAAATTCAAGTTTGGATACGAAATTGTAAAAAAAAAAAATATCTACTTATAACTCGTGCCAAAGTTCAGATAGCTTTAGTGTCATTTATTCTTTAATTTTTACATTCTGATAAATAAAAAAACTTTTTCTTTTACATTTTTATTATTTATTTTTGGTTGTGTCATTTAACCATTTTATTAGTTAGTTATAACAATTTAAATCTAGGATTTTAAGAAGAAGCACCTAAATAAATAATGCTTAATTATTTCTTAAATAAAAAGGAAGCTTTTTTTAAATAGCAATTACTTTATACTTTAATTAGAATATTAAACGTCAAAAAAATTAATTTTGTTTAAAAGCTCCTATATGAAATGCGATTTGGGAGTGCTTTTTTGTTAACACTTATTTTCCGTGCTACGTATTTTTCGTAGCATTTTGGTTAAAATTAAGTGTTTCATAAAAGTAGTGACTAGTATTTGGTTATACACAATAAAAAAGATCGAGCATTTAAGTTACGTATTATATATTGATATTTTAATTAATGCATTGGATATTAATTTTTTTTTTCATTTTGTAGCATTTATTTGGAAAAATACCAATGTTGGTGCTTCTCTTGGAATTCTCTTATTTTTTCATTAAAAGACACTTCCTATTTTTTTTTGCCAAACACATAACTATGTTTTTTTCTTTGAAAATATTTATTGGAGCTTAAAAAGTACTACCAAACACGCATGAACTGCTATTTGTGTGAATTACTGCAGATTAAAAATGCTACCAAGTAAAACTGCTTTTACAAAGAGCACTGCCAAAAGGGCCCTTTTCTGATATGTATTTAAGTTTTCTCAAGTTGAGAACTTTCTGGATTTTGTTTATCGGAAAAAGTTTATTTACGGCATGCTTTGTGAAACCACATTTATGGTAGACTTTGCATGCCGTAAATATCTGTTCCGGATGAAATAAATCCAGAAAGTTTTGGACCTGAAAATGACTATATATAATTGATAGTAGATGATTTATTCACTAGGAAATTTTCTTACAATTAAAATTTAAAGGGTGAAATTTTAACATATACACCAAAGAACATATAAGAGAATTGTATGTAATTTTTTTCTTTCTTGAAAACCTTATTCCTAATTATTCATAATAAGCTTACAATATTAATGTAAAACTTCATTCTGCATGTCAGATGAACTTGAGTAAAGCCTGCCTCAGATATCTTACGAGGTCCCTCACTTCCATGCAAAATTCAACGTCCATCTGCAATTAAGAAATTAATCAGAATATTTTATTATATATATTTCCCAAAATTAAATCATAGAGTAATTAGAGGTTGATGATAATGAATTAATATCATTGATATATATATATATAAATATATACATTAAAAAGCTTTTCTTTTCCTTTTTATTTTAATATATATTAGGAAGGAGAAATTTTAGCACTAGACTTTAGGTTCAAAATTTAGAAGTTTTCACCCGTGGTTATTGGACCATTAAAATGTAGTTACTAAAAAAGAAACATAAGACTTTAACCTAAAAAAACAAAAAAGAAAGTAAACGATAGATATATATATATATATATATAAATAAATATACCTGAGCAACTATAGTTATATCAAGAGTTGAATTGCCAAACTGTAACACACTGCTGTCCAAAACTGCGAGGTGAAGCTTCTCTATTTGTCTCAGTATTTTTACCAAACACCCTTTATGTTTCTCGCAGTAAATTCTTATCAAAACGTCCTTGTCGGAAACTTTTGCTTCGACTTCAGGGAGTGGCTTATCGGGGAAGCTACCGCAGTTGTCAGAGGACTTGGAACTAATAATGCGATGATCATCATCGACAACCACAATACTTCTCTTCACGATAATCCTTAATTCCCCAACGCTCTTTGCTGCCTTTTCCTCTAGCATCCTCACTCGTTCTTGAAGCTGTTTTACAAACCTTATTGCATCTCCAAGGACAGAAGCCTTGTCCATCTTTTACAAAATATAAGACATATCATTAATCTACCACAACCATAGTATATGTATATATGTATAAAATTTTGCTTCAATGGACAAACTTGCCCTTCAAATTACATATAATCAAGGCTGTGAATTACTGGAATGGAGTTATTATTCAGGAAATTTTCAACAAACTTTTGTTTAGGATTTATCTATATATCACTAGTAAATAATAAGTGCCTTAAAACTGGTAATAAGATGAATTTTATCATAGATTTTTGGATTCTAGATAATTTACCGTTAGATATAAAATATAAAATAGATGATGATCCACTTTTTATTAGCTTAAGCTTTTAAAAAAAGTGGTGATTCAACATGGTATCAGAGCCGAAAGACTTAGTGGTTATAGGTTCAAAATTCAATAGTTCCACCCAAAAATAAAAATATGTGTGAGGATTCAAATAAACCCAAAAAAAATTAGGCCGAAAATGCACATGTAAAGACCGAAACAGACCTACATATTAAGGGAGTATTATTTATAAAATATAAAAAAGATGATGATTTACTTTCTATTAGCTTAAGCTTTTAAAAAAGTTGCATCAATAATAATAAGAGACTGACTATATATATAAGCAGCTTTGATAAACACAGAGTAGGGACTGGTATTAATACCTTCCTTAGGCCAGGTAAAACAGCTGAGAGAGCTATGAAGCGCTGAGTGAGCTTCTCGCGGCGCTTTCTCTCGGCTATAACATGATCTTGAGCATGTAAAGGACTCCTACTCGCAGCACTAAACGGCCTCTTGACGCTGTGGCCAAATTTTTGTAAACCCTGGTAGTACTTTTGGGTTTGGAAGGAATTTTGATGAGAAATGAAAGGTGGGATTAGAATCATGTTTTCGTGGTATTCCAACTCGCTCTTCGGTTTCAACGAGTTCTTGAATGAAATCAAGTGCGGAGAGGAAGCCTTGAGAGGTTTACCTGGACTTTCAGTGTCCGTCTCAGGGATTTCGAAAGGAAATTTGACCCAGTTGTGCTCGCTTTTGAAAGTAAAATTTGGGTAATATGAGTGGCTCTCAGAAGAATAGGATTGGAAATTAAAACCATCATTGATGGAATTGTGTAGATTATCCATTTCATCGTATTCATGGAGAAAAGCAGAATCTTTAACTTCCTATATATAGAAAGAATAACATATTATTTATTTATCGAGAAATTAATTAATTCCATACATACAACTAATACACCTATTTAATTGTATATATTTTTAAATAGAAATATGTAGCTTTTGAGGTGTCTGACCAGTTCAGCAGAAAGATTAAACTTAGGCGTTGGGATTTCCATTGAAGCAGGTGTATGTGTGCACTTTGTCTCTGCAGAAACAGAAAGATTATAAGACCACCTGCAACAATTAAACTAATAATTAATGAAGGCGAACGGAATTTTAGTTATATACCTTCAAAATCTAGGCTTTCTCTAATTAATTTTCCAATTGCTCGATCAGAGACCCAGGAGGACGATGAAGAGCTTTTGCAGTCTTTAACTTTTAGGTGCTTATATAGGCATTTAATATATCAGAAAATAAAATAAATTAAATTAAATGATGAAAATTATAAGGACGAAGGCAGTGCATGGTACGTGCCGCTACTAGTACTTTAGCTCGTACGTGTGAAAACTATAACCTTTTTTTTTTTTAAATGATATACCGATCACTGTTTGGCCAAATGCCATTTGGCCAACGATTTAGAAATTGTAAGGGGAAGGCAGTATATTTCTTGGAAATATCTTTTTGCAAAAGTATGTTACAGGGCTTTACCGTAAATTTGCAATTTATACTTACACAAAAATATTTTATTGGACCACGATGGACAATTTATAATACATATGTCCAATTACATGAATTCAAAGGGTATTTAATCTATGTTAAAATATTATTAATTCAATTTTAAATTTAACTTTAACAAATTCAAATGTACAATAACTCGGACATTGAGTTATAGTTTAATTTTATATCAAAGTAGCATATTTTGAATTCTATATATGTAATTGGATTAACAATTGGTCAACAAAAACTGTCAAAATATAATATATATAACATAATTTTTTCCCTCCTCGTTTCCCCTTTGAAAAGGGGGCAATTTTCGGAGGGTATAGGATGGGATACAGGGGAGGTTACCTATCCCATGGCCATTCCAAATCATACTGACTATCAATTTTTTAATTAAATTAATTAATAAATTGAACCTGAATTCAAATTGGATTAAACTAGCATAGTATTAATTTTGAGTTCGTATATCCCTCCCACTCAAATGTATATATAGAAGAAAAACTAGTATGGCACTACAATGTATATAGCCCGTAAATTCATTAGAAGATTATTATGAAAATCAAATATATGTCACAATATTACAACCTCAATGTGAGGTTAAAAAAAGAAAAAAAAAATCTCGCTATAAATTGGTATTTTCCCTAATGTTTACGATAACCTTTTATTTTTTATTTTTTTTTCTGAAAACCCTTAATTGGTTAACTTATTTGCCTTGTACTTGCAAAGGCAAGCAGTGGCACATGATGATTAGGTAAGAAGGGCGTAAATAGTTGGGTCAACCATGGTTCTCCTTCCTTCATTCTTCCATCACATCACACGTCCCATCACGTAAACATAATTAATAGCCATAAATTATTAATTATAACATGCAGCAAAAATATTAAATTATATTTAGACAATATTTAATGGATTATAATTTACTTAATATCATATTAAAAAAGTGATATAATATAAAAATTAAGTAAAAAAAATTAGATGTAAGATTGGAATATCTAATTATAAAAAGCACTGTCGTTATCGTAAACTTTTTTTATTAATAAAAAAATCTTCCCAAAATGTGTTTTGTCTTTAAAAGATTTGAAGAATAATCAAATAGAATGATATGCGGAAAAACTTATTGGACGAGTCATATATAGCTGTTGTGAACACGTCGTCAAGGAGAATTGGCATATATATATATATATATATATGTAATTTCAAAACAATCTAATAATTAAACAGCTAATTTTGTTACTTCACTGGCCTTTTTATGTTTAACGCAAGATTCATGTATATTAAAAATAAATAAGTTATTATCACTGTAGCTCTCTGAGTTATATTGGATTTTACAAATAAATAGAAATATATAAATTATGTTGGATTTTACAAATAAACAGAGTCAATTGATATTGGCGACAATTGTTTGATCCATGTCTTTTTTGATTTTTTTGGCCATATGAGCAGATGGGTGAACCGATGCCCCGATACTTTGAACTCGCATTTCCTGGCTTAATAAACAGTAAGGCCAAGGCTTCTAAACTTCAAAGGGTAGTCAGTGAAAGTTGATGTTTGCTACACTGCATCATATTCAAGAGGTAAACCTTCTAACAAGTGCATAATAAAGTCTTCATTACTTATAGTATAGCCTGCCATTCAGTGACTATTTTTTTCGTCACTGATTTTCTTTTGCAACCAAAGGCACAATTTTAATGACCAAAACATTGGTCACTGAATGTTATTATTATTATTATTATTATTATTATTATTATTATTATTATTGTGTTCAATGAGGGCCTACAATATATGAACATGTATATATCTTTTGTTTTCCTTATTTTGTTGGTGGATAATATCTTCAATAGCTATCTTTTTTATAAGAAAAGAATGATTAATGATAAAAATATGACCAATTTTTTTTTTTTTTTTTTCGCCTACCTAAATGATAACACCATATTATATTTTCTGCTTAAAATATTGAAGATTTCCAAATAGGTTGCCAAAGTTTGGAAGAGTTTCAAATTCAAGAATGCAACTCGTACTAAAATAATAGCCTACAAGCTCTAAAATATAGTAATAAAGAGGATATACACATTTACACATGAGTACTCAAGAGGATTATAAAATATTGAATTCTGCAGTATTGAGCCGGGAAGGAAGGAATACTTAAGGAAACAATTAAGAATTGTGGAAAACCAAATTGGAAAGCTAATTATGTATTGGTTTTATCAATATAAAACCCCTTCTGTTTGCATGCTTTCTACGTTTAAAATACATACATCATATCATATTTGTCTTATATCTTCTAAAAGAGGCTTCGACATAATCATTTATTTTTAAGGCAGTTCAATAAGACTTTAAGAGCTAAAAAGGCAGGCACAGCATATGATATATGACTGTAATTATAATTAAAACTTGGAATTTAAAAATTAAAAATCGTTTATGATGCGTAATTGAAATTAATGACCGAAAACTACTCGTTCGTTTTTTGTTTAAATTTCATTTTCTAGAATTACGATTATGATCTTGTTGTATAATTATTATATACTGTCTACAAAAAATAAAAATAAAAATTGTTTATTATTATATTTTTGTGGATGTTTATCGTATTAATTACGTAGTTTAATTAAGCCAGTTGAGGTTAAAGGCAGTGCCTAGATCTCAACACAGATTAGTTGCAATTAATCTTTCATCGCTGTGTTGGTCGAAATAAGTTGTTGGACTGCTAAAATTTGAAAGAAATAACCCACTTTATTTCTCTATAATTGAGGTTTTATAATCGATCCTAGAGCTCTTTTTTAGTTTAATTTTTTGATATAATAATCAGTTATTCGTGAAGAAATAAAAATAAAGATATATGTTTAAATAATTACTTTTCTCGCGCATTCATGTCTAATTGTTTATAGCTAGGTTGATGGGATGTCAATTTGGCGCAGTGTCTAGATCAAATAATCACAACTAATGTCTATTCTTTTCATAGATATTCGGCTAATTATATATAGAGATAATATCTATCACGAAAACTTAATTAGCAATTATATATATGTATATATTAGTACGCATTCACTTATAATTTTCTTTTCCTATAATTACTTAAGTTTTTTTTTTGGACAAATATTAATTACTTAAGTTTGAAAATGAATTATGTTGATATATTATACGGCTATAAATTTTTCCAGCCTACCAAATGGCGCAGGGAACATTAATTAATCGTTGTGAAATTAGTAATGACGTTAACGTTAGATGACTTTGAAAAATAGATAGTAATTGATTTGACAGTTATACACAACCCCATTTCCACTTCCCTGGACTTGGAGGGTTTGCAAATTATTGGTAGGGTCTCAACTTTTCCGTTCGTTTAACTTTCTTAATTAACGTTGCTTTCTTTTGTTGTTGTTTTTGTCTATAATATAATATAT